>CM066042.1:290959238-290993710 GCA_033557465.1 Ichthyophis bannanicus
GTTGGAGATGCAGTCCCGTGGGATCTGCTGTGGCGTGAGCTGTCCCCGAAAAGGGGGAAACTACAGTGTCACAATCACCAGTTTTCCTTTCTCTTTGCGCTTTGCTTTCCAGATCCTAGCCCCTCTTTCTCTCTGTATGTCCAGGACCGCAAGGTCCCCGGCCCACTGGACAGTCTAATTCTCAGCATTTTCTCAATGCTGGCAGAAGGACTGGGAGAGCGAGAAAGGAAGACCAGGAACCTGCAACCGCTCCGATGTCTCTCCACTGCCTAGTGTTTGCTACGGTCCCATAGTCCCTTCCAGTTATTTATTTGAGTATACTGATTGCCTACAGGTCAGGGTGGCATACAGTCGATTACAGGTCTTTCTATTTCCCTGGTCCCCTGAAGGGCTCACAATTTATGTTGTGGTACCGGAGGCAGAGGGTTAAGTCGCTTACCGACGGCCAGAAGGACCACCGGTGGGACCAGAAACCCCATTTTTTCTGGTCCACGGTTGGTGGTTTCGATTAGAAATTCCAACCCTTGGTCCTCTGGCAAATTGCCTCAACCACTAGGTCGCACTGCTCCGTTTGAGCTAGCTATAGGGCCAGGTGCAGCCTGTTACTGTCCAATGCCAAGACCGACCTTTGGGGGAGGTTGTTTCTGTTTCTAATTGAAAGGAGACAGAGAAATGCCATAACTGGGTTCGACCAAGCTCTTCCGGTCCCATTATCCTGTTTTCCTAGGGTAGCCGAACATCCTAGACTGGTGCGTAAGGATCCCCCTGGTCTGTTTCCAAAAAGGACGAACTAGGGTAATCAAGGCTTGTATCGGATACGGGCAAGAGGTGGATTCTGGGGGGGATGGATGCTCCAGATTTTACGAAGGGTTTTTGTGAGTGCATGTCCACCAACATTGCCGGGTATGTGATAAGGCTCTGGTTTGGGATTTCAATTGTTCTAGTATCCTTGTAAGGCACAGAACATCTCGACGTTGGTGAAAGTGGGTATAAAACTCTCAAAAAATTGTATAATGTTCCCAGCGTGCTGCTCTAATAAAAGGTAATGGGACCTTTCCTATCCTCTGGGAGCTCCTGGCCCAAAACCCTTGTTGTATAAACCTCCAGCTATATTATCGGAGATGGTTTTCGTCGCGGAAGGTTCTTGTAGTACACAGGAAGACCCAGTGGGTCAATCAACCGACTGACGCAATGCGAGTTGATACGCCGGGTGGTTTGCAGGGAGGTCGAAACGACTTAAAACGGTGACAGTGTCGAGCGGAAATGGCGAGTACTGTCCGACAACTCTGCGGCGGTGGGCCTACAATCAATCGGCAGGGCATAACCGGGAAGTGGTGGAACCATAGAGGCCAGCAGCAGAGGGAACTGTGTTGTGTGTGTGTGGTGTGGGGGGGCGTGGATAGAGCTTATGGCTGGCCAGCGTTTTCCGGTGGCCGGCAGGTTTTGCGGCTAGTAACGGACATTGTGGCGGCGGCTTTCCTCCCAGTGCTGTGTGCAAGTATATCGCTAGGAGAATGGGAGTGGCATCTGGAAGGTGTTCGCACGACATGACGGTCAAAAAAAAAAAGTGCATATGGGGGGGAACAGCCAGTAATGGACCAATCATGATAGCGGTGTTTTCACCCTCTCGCGTAAACTGGTCGCTTTCCTTCAGCAGAATGACGATGAAACAGAAGCGTCGGAAGGCATTGGTGTCACATGTTTTTCAAAAACGTCGGCCCATTGTCTGGATCTTTCCCAAACCATGGGGACTCATAAGGTCGAGATGGTTCTCTGCGTAGCGAAGCGCTTTCGGGGAAACGTTGATGGTCTTTGCCTCAGGGCTGGCCGAGGCGCCCTGGTTAGCCTGCCTCATCTGGTTTCTCGACGGGAATCCCTGGAGGTTTTCCGACACTGGAGATCTGTTTGCCCTACGGAATTCCCCTTCGAATGCCTCAGTTGCCGTCGGTGTTTTTTTCCGTCTTACAGGGTGGCCATTTGAAAGGGCAAGCTTAAGGAAAAAAGAGTTGCTCGGGCAGCAGTCTCTGCCACCTTGCCGCAAACAAAACCCAAGTCTAGACGTCCCTTGCATATGTGTTGTGTATATAGCGCATCTTTGAGGACGGCTCTCCGCGGAGGCCCGCTTGCGCGCCAACAGTGTCAGTCTCCTTGATATTAAGTTTTCTGCAGGACGTGTTTGTAAAGGCAGGTTTCTGGATACGTTCAGTTAGCAGGCTCTGTCCCTTGCTAGTAGTGGCGAAGGACAGGGAGTGGCTTTCATGCACTAAAAATTCCCATGTCGCTACACAGCTTTCTCATGCGGTTACCAGACTGTAGCCCTCTCGTAGAATATTAATGTCCACCTGGGGATCTAAAGTTGGTTTTCTGAGCTGTTAGCCTAAGGCACGTGCCATTGGGGCCCTTGCAACAGGCTTATGTTTAAGGGATTTTGTCTTGGAATACGGTCTGTTTGATGGTCAATCTGTTTTGGCGAGGGCGATTTTCGGAGTTGCAGGCGGTGACCTTGTCAGGAATCGTTTTTGGTCTGTCTCCATACAGAAGGTGGCCTGGCGGCTGGTTCCGTCGTTGCCAAAGGTGCTTTCTACGGTCACGCTAACTAAAATGGTCTCTCTCCAGTGCTAGGTGTGGCGGAGGGGAGCGTATTGAACCTAGCTTGTGTGGTTTGGATGTCAAGAGAGCGCTGTGGCAGTGTTTTCAAGATTTCATGAAACGTGGCTCAAAAGGCGGATCGTCTCTCGTTTACTTGGGGTTTTCGAGGGCCCCGCAAAGGGAAGCGGCGGCGGATCCCATTTCTGGATGGATTGGAGCGGCGCAGTGCGTCGGCTTATCTTCTACTGTGACCGTACAGTCCCCGTGACGAGGCTCACTCTACCAGAGTACAATCGTCGTCTTGGACGGAGCACAGTTTAGTTCTGCCCCTGGACATCTGTGTAGGGAGGCCTTTTGGTTGTCTCTCCATGCTTGCAGTAAGCACTACCGCCTAGGATTGTTCTGGCGGCTAAGGATTCCGTAATTTTAGTGTGAGTGGTGGTTTGAGATCCGGCGGGAAAGGGTCCCTCCCAATGAATTCCTGCTCTGATCCCTCCCAGATGTGCTGACGACTAAACTGGAGGAACAATACTGAAATAGGAATTACACTTTACCTGGTAATTGTGGTTCCTTGAGTGATTCCAGTTTAGTCCTCATTCCCGGGCCCGGTGGATTGGGTCTTAGCAGTGGTTTTTTTTTCTGTTGGGTGAAATGCAAGGTTAAAAGTGGATGTAGGCCTTCACTGTGTGTTCAGTCGTTATTTGGATGCTTCCATTTGTTTTTTGCGCGTATACGTATTATATTATGCATATTGGTTTAATATATATTGCTCTGGATTTGTTTAGGGCTAGCGCATTCCACGGAAGGAGAACATGGCAGGGAAGTCCTCTTTCCTTCTGGAAGGTGGAGCTAGTAGGTAGATAGAGTTATAATGTTTTGCTGCGTGCCCTTTATATAAAGTTCATAAGTAAAAAAAAAAAAGTTTCTGAGTTTTTGCTCTCTTTGGAAGTCTTCTTTGTGCAAGAGTTTCACTGGGGCTGAATTTTTTGGGAAGAGACCAGCAGGCCTATTATCCAGTGAGTCATGAGTTTGACATGCCCAGCTCTCCAATCTGCAGGGAGAAGGTTCACTTACCCAGAGGTTGAGGACTAAAACTGGAGTCCCACCTCAAGGATACCACCATTACACAGGTAAGTGTACATTCCTATTTATTTAAGATGTTAATAACAGCAGGTCCTCAGTGTGAATAGTTTTTCACTAGATTTTGTTTAGAAAAACTCAGTTTTAGCAATTTTAGCTATCTGTTTAGAAAAGTGACTCCTTGGGCTGCATACCCCATATTCCCTGCCACCTAACCTCTTAAACTATATTTGTAAAGGGTTAATTTAATTCTAATTACATTGTCATAATAGCAGTTCCTCAAACAAGAAATATATTGAAATAAAAACAGTGCTGTTTATCATCTGGTTCATGGGAGAGAGAATGTCCGACCTATTTCTTTTCCCATAATTAAAATGTTTAACAAAGTTCATTGACTACCGCTTCGTGTTATGCTTAATCATTGAACATGAGAAAATGGGGTTGTACCGCCTGGTGAAGTCACTATGGCCTAGAAGGATACTTTTGTTAGAGCTATTTTACGGGTTTACGTTTAGCCCACTAGATTTTGTGCTGTTTCTATTTTAAAATGGACTATGTGGAAGAGCATAGGATTGTCTAAAATGTTTTGCAGACTCTTTTCTTTATTTGGATTTAGCTGAGTTTTATTCACGTTACATATTTCCCCTCTCCAGAAGGTTTACAGTGCTTAATGCTGTTAACCAACAACTTACTAGATAGGATCCTGACTGTGTAAATAAACTGACTTAATTGTTATTGCATCGTAGTGCATTTTCATAAGTCTATCCCTAATTTGGTACTTGATGCAGCAAAGAGGCCGCATTGAGTTACCCCAGGTCAATAGAGGTTTCAGCGGCATTTTGAAAAACCTTGGCTTCCCTGTCTCTCAGATCCCGTTGCTCTAACTACTGCTACTTCCACACCTCGCAAGCTAACCTGTGAGAGAAGATGGAGGAGTACGTAACAAGTTCAATGCTGGGATACATTTTTTCAAGACCCAGGGCCACACCACTTTTAGGATGCTGAGACGTAACAGTTTTGCTTTGGATATATTCTTTTGACTTGTTTTTGTTTTCAGTCCTTCATGCCTTCCTATTGGCCAGTGGTTTGATTTCTAACATTTTTCTGGATATCATAAAACATGATTATATATTCTAGAAAGATATGACTCCTTTGTTTGTATCTGACTTTTTTCCTATGCTTTAAGCTATTCAGCATAGCCAAATAGACAATGGTGTAATATTTAGTCTCATTATCATGCCTGCATAACATGTACCCCCCGACAATCACTGTTCCCTCTAAGCTGGGCGCCGTGTGCACGCGCACTACCACCTCACCGAGCAGAGCGCGACATACTTTACAACAGAGGACGCATACAAAAATTACGGCTCTGATTCTGATAGAAAACAACACAGACATCTTAAAATGTAAACCTTATGATTGTAATTACTATAACTTTTCGGCTGCTTCCATTTAGTATTCCGTCTATTTTCCTTAAATTTGTTATTAAAATCAGTTGTGGTGTACAGACTGTAGTTCTGACTTGTAGTCATATTTTAAAAGTATATAACTCCGATGTATTCCGTGATGTGGCGCACACCAAACTTTAACCTTCCTTGAAAGCTTGCACACAGCTGACTATTTTATGACCCAAAGCACAGCCTACAGAAACTTAGCGGGAACCATTGGCCCCACGAATACCTTCAGACTTCCAGCTTTTCAAATCTTTTCAAATCCTTTAAGAACATCCTCTGTGATTTACTCTTGTTGTATGTTTTGAAAAATAAAGTGTGTTTTTCCTCAAGCTTGCTTTATATTAACTCTTGTTTGATAGCTTTCTTGTAACTGTAAGTGCCTTTTATAAAATTGCTGTTGCCACTTACTGTTTCTAATGCCTGGTTTTTCCTTGAAGGCTTTCAGTGCACAGATACTGTCAGTGGGCATTTTTCATATTCATTTCTGGAGACTAAACATTCCTTCCTGATCGTCCCTCCAGTCGATCCCCGGACTCTCTGGGTTGTCAACCTCATCCAGCAGCTTTGGAGACTGAGAAACTTCAGTTCTGTGATGTCACCATTATATAAGGGCTGGCACCGCCTCCTCACACCATTTTTTCAGTCGCCAACGCAGCTAGAGATTTGGTGAGCCCATGGATTCCTGCTCACTAGAGGAACGATTGAGTAAAGTTAGATGAGTTTCTAAAAAAAAAAAAAGAAACAAACAAGCACAGAAGATAAAGGGTTAATTGCATTGGAAGAGCCGTTGTCTTGGCTCTGCCTGTAATTCTGGGAGCGTCCGCGGCTTGTATTGTTGCCCGGGGATCCGCTGCTCCATACCCCGCCCGTTTGTCCTTCAGCCGGGGCGCAGTCAGAAGCTAGGCAGTGGGCTCCGGTCGGACGTCGTGGAGAGGATCGACAGCAGGTTACCGTCCTCGTCTGCAAGAGAACCCAGAACTGGCTTGTTTTTTGGCGGGGCGTGGTGAGTGCAGAAGTCTTTTGCTGCCAGTGCCGACAGCCCTAGGAGCATTCCCAGCGGATTTTTTCTCTTCGACGAGACAACTAAAGGTAATGGAACCTGTTTAAAATCGCCGGTATGGGGAAGAGAGAGTGATTGGCAATCCGGGTATCAGTTTCGCATGGCTGCAGGCCTTTTTCGGCAGGAAACAGCGGTTTGTCTCGAGCAGGCCATACCGCATGGCCTGAGGGCGGGAAAGATTCGCCGGTTTCCAGTGTGGGGCTTTGGCGCTTTGTTTTTTCGTTTTTTTTTTCAGGGCTCCGGTGAGGGAGTCTTCCCTGACGGTGCAGGATTAAAAAACAAAAAACAAAATTATTTGCGTGTGAGTTGCACCCGGAGAGGTCAGGAGCCGCATGCCTTTCCAAGCAGGTCGGTCTTTTGTGTGGTGCTACGCGCAGTTCAGTCTCGACAGGAGGGTTCCCTGTAGGGGCTGTGACTCCCGAGTTGGAGGCCAGAGAGGTGGTTCCCGATTCACATAGGCTAGGGGGCCCTGAGGGTTTAGAGGATATGATTGGACCCCATTTCTCCCATCCCTACCGACTCCTGAGCCGGGTGTCATTGCGTCTGCTGGCCCCAGTGCCGCCGCTCGCTCATGCAGCCTCTAGCAGCCAATCCAGGGGCAATTTTCCTCTTCGGATTTCATAGCACTGCTCCAAAAGACTTTGGTGGGCTCGCAGGGAGTGCCTGCATCTACTACCTCGGCAGCTGATCGGGGGCTGAAGCGACCGCATCACACCGTTGTCAGCGGCAGCCTCCGGGCATCAGTGCCAAGAGTGCCAGGCCCAGGTAGAGATTCACCTAATCGCCTTCTGTTGTGTTCGAGTACGTGGGCATTGATAGAGATTTGTAGGATCTAGAGGAAGGTGAGCTTAGGGAACAAGACGATCAGGCGCGGGTAGTTCGGTGTATTTTCCGTAGAGAGGAGCTATCGGCGCTCATTTCAGAGTCTCTTAACACGCTTAATATGCCGGACGCGGTTCCGGTAGCAAGACTCTACCCTGGAGGATCTGCTGCTACAGGCGGTTCAGACGAATCGGATGCTTTCCAGGTGGCAGAGGTGTTTAAGGAGATGATACAGGAGGGAATGGGAAACGCCGGAGTCTGCTCTTAATGGGTCTCGAGTGATGGCACGGTTGTATCCTCTCTCGGATCAGGACAGGGAGTTGTTTAGGGCTCCCAAGGTGGATGCAGCCGTATCCGCGGTGACCAAGAAAACTACCATCCCTGTGGAAGGTTCAGTGGCTCTTAAGGATTCGTAAGAACCGCAAGTTGGAAATGTTGCTGAAGCATATTTTTGAGGCCAATGCGTTGTCCTTACAGGCATCTATTTGGTGGGCCTGCTTGCGGTGTTCACAGCGAGTGCAGGGTGACCACTTGGGGGGAGTGTCCGAGGAAGCTGCAAGATTGGAGCCCGGGGCGGCGTATCTCGCCGACATTCACTAGGACCTGATACCGTGGTTTAGAAGCGAAGAGTATGGCCTCTGTTGTCGCCGTCAAGAGGTGTCTGTGGCTGCGAAATTGGGCGCCGGATGGACTCTTCCAAGGCGAGGTTGAGTAAGCTCCCTTTTCGGGGGGAAGCTGCTCGTTGGAGAAGATTTGGAGATTGGTTAAGGCTTTAGGGGGAGTCGAAAGGCGTTCGTTTGCCAGAGCTAAACAAAAAACATAACCGCAACTTGGTCCCGAGTCTCGGGGGGGCAGCAGCGGGATTTTTCGACGGTTCACTTCCCCGGAGGGGGCCAGGCCCAAGAGAGGTCGCTTCCCTGTTAGGCTTTGGGTGTTTCGGGCTGAGTGACGGGGTTTTTGCGGCTGCGTCCTCGTCCTCCACCTTCAAAAAGTCACAATGAAGTCAGGGGGCGGTTCAGGGGGGAAGGGGTCCCCGTAGGGGGGTCGGCTGCGGGATTTTTAACCTGCCTGGGCCCGACTCCCGTCCGATCAGTGTGTGTTTGGAGGTATTCGCGAAGGTTATGCTGCTCGAGCTGCAGCGGCCGGTAATCCTGATTTCTATTCGTTCGGATCCCCCGTGCAAGCGCTCGTAGCCAAGACGCGCAAGGCCAGTACAAGGAAGGCTGTTGTCGCTCAAGGCCTATTGTCCCCCGGTTTCCTGCTGACCAGGGTTTTATGTTGCAGTCGATACTCCCCTTTACTGGTCGTTGTACCAAAGAAGGAAGGGACGTGGCGGCCCCATTCTAGGTTTAAAAAGAGTAAAGCTGCTGTCTGCGCGTGATCACCATTTTCGGAGGAGACTCTCAGGTCAGGCATTGTAGCGTCAAGAGCGGAGAGTGTTTCAGACATCCCCTGGGACTTATTGGAGTCGTATCTTCACATTCCGATCCTTCTGGAGCATCAGAAATTCCTCATGTTTGCGGTGCCAGATGGTCCATTTTTCAGGTTCAAGCGCTTCCATTTGGCCTAGCGACGGCACCTCGAAGTTCCACCAAGGTTATGGTGGTAGTGTCAGCGGCGGCCTTGCGGAAGGAAGTAGTTTTGGGTGCATCCATATCTGGGACTGATTGGTTGTTCAGGGCGAAGTCCAGGAGGAAGTCTAATCGGCTACGGCCAGGGTGATAGCTCTTTTGTGCAAAGCCTCGGTTGGGTGGTGGTCAACACCGCAAAGAGCAAGTTGGAGCCATCTCAAACATGGAGTACCTCGTTGCACGTTTCCAATACGGGCGTGGGTCCGAGTGTTTCTGCCATCATCAAGCGGGTGTTAGCCATCAGGCGATTGGTGAGTCGGCTTTTCTCTTTCTTCGCGGTCTCAGCTGTCCTACAGTCCTGGGAGTATCCTACAGGTGTTTGGACGAAGGACCGTAGCTCTTCTTCGGCCAGCCCGCGTACACGTATGGGGTTCCGGCGTGGGATCTACCACTAGTCTTGGAGGCCTTAGGTGGAGCGCCTTTTGAGCCTTTGGGGAAGGCTTCTTTTCGAAATGATCTTACGCTGAAGGTAGTGGTTTTAGTGGCCATATGTTTTGCCTCGGCTAGAGCGAGTTTTGCAGAGTTACAAGCGCTGTCATGCGTCGGAAGCCATTTCTGGTCTTTCTATGATTCGAAGGTGTGTTGAGACCGTTGCCGTCGTTCTTTTCTTGCCCAAGGTGGTCTCTTATTTTCATTGTGAATCACGTGGTGTCGTTTGCCCGTGTTTCGTGTTAAGAGGTAAGCTCCGGTGGCAGACCGACTTCAATCAGTTTGGATATTCGCCGGGACGTTGAAGTATGTTGGCTAGAACAGTGCCCTTCCCGTAAGTCGGACAGGCTGGTTCGTTTCTGTTCACGTGGGCCTAGACTGATGGGAAGCGGCCTCAAAAGGTTCCATTGCTCGTTGGATTAAGGAAGCAATCGCATTTTGGCTTACAATTCTATGTTGGTCGCATAGTTCCGGAAAGGGCTGCGGGCTCATTCCACAAGGGCACAAGCGGCATCTTGGGTGGAGTCTAAGCCTTGGTGCCGGCGGGTGGAACATCTGTAAAGCGGGCTAACTTTGGTCGGCCGCTAAGAAAAAAAAAAAAAAAAACATACCTTTTTGGTGAAGCATTACCGTCTGGACGTGCAGGCGGGACAGAGACTCTCACTGTTTTGGATCGGCTGGTTGCTTGACAGGCCGGTCTAGCAGGACCCTCCCGTTAAATGTGCTTACTCTGCTCTGGTACATCCCTCTCAGAGATTCCGGGACTATACTGGAGGGGACGATCAGGAAATGGTGTAAATTAGACTTACCTGCTAATTGTAGGTTCCTGGAGTAACTCTAGTCCTAGTCCCGTGTCCGCCCTAATCTCGTTGGGTACCGCGAGCCTGAAGCAGAACTGTATTATTGGTAAAGCAAACCTTTCTATTCTTTTCTTTGGGGGTCTGAGTGCATGCAAAGCGGTTTTTTCCAATGGCGGGGCATGGGGGTTCCGGTCTCCTGTAGTAGGGCTCTGGACAGGGATTTCCTGGCGTACGATCCGCAAGGGTCTTGTGAATAGTTGGGTTGGCAGGCCTATATAGTTCAGTTAGGAGGTGGTTTAATACTGCATTTCGTTACTTACTTGTTGCTCCGGTGAGTCTGCTTTGTCATATGTAAACTGGTGTGAGGAGGCGGTGCCAGCCCTTAATACTGGTGACATCACAGCACTTCAGTTTCTCAGTATCCGACGCTGCTGGATGAGGTTGACAACCCATAGATTCCGGGACTAGACTGGAGTTACTCCTGGAACTACATTTATCAGGTAAGTCTAATTTAACCTTTTATTTTATGTGGTTCTCTAGGCTTAATCCACACTAATCCTGTTAGACTTGGTTAATTCATCATATTTTATCCAGGTGAATACCCTTAACATCCAGCTAGTAGCCAGTGTTTCAAAACAATTTTAATGTTCTGATTGAACTTTAATGTGGATAAAAAAGTTTAGCCATTTTTTGTTTTCCAAGAACATTAGCAGAGTAACATAGTATATGATGTCAGATAAAGACCAATATGGTTCATCTAGTCTGCCTAGTAAGGTGGTTAGAGTGATTGTAACTGCAGCTCCGTCTCTCCCCTCTATGCCTGTGTTTTAGGGTTGTATTCACATACTCCTGGATCCCTGAGCTACTTCATACAGATTTGACTGTCAGGTTACTCTTGACATTTAGAGCCAACTAGTATGGATATGTCTGATATTTTGTCTACTTTGTAATTCACTTCCCTCGTTTTTGCAGGAGTGGGCGAGATATATTTTAACTAGCGTCATGGATCCTTTCATAAGTACTGGTTGAATGCTTGCATTCTAGTCTGTCGGTATTATAATTCAGCCAGTCTTTCGTTTTTCTTTTTCCTTTTTGGTAAATGCTTTGGTTTAATATCAGTCTCCTTATGTGGTGTTCTGTACTGCCCTCCATCCTCCTCCTGAATCACGGAGGTTATAAGGTGATCAGATTCTCATGTATCGGAAAACATTTATATTTTGTGCCCATTCAGTCTGTACTGCAGGGCATACTTTTGTTTTGTTTTTTCATTTGTACTTAGTCGTGCTTTTCTAAAATGACTGAGGCAGGATGCAGCCATAGTAAACAATATGTTTTTATTAATGTTTCATTTACAAATTGTCAATTCAAATGACTAAGAAATACAACTGAGTATTGATTTCATAAGCACCTGAGAGTAACCTGAAATAATACCCTTATTAAAACCAGACCTTGACAGATTTTGTTTGGATTTAGATGTCAGGCCAAAATCTTAGCAGCCATGGCTATGATTTCTACCCCCTCCCCTCATTGTCTCCATCTCGACTGACATTTCTCCGTTTGGAAACTCATTCATGTCTGGGGAGGGTAGAAGAGTTGAAAGAGAAATAACGTGTGTCTTGTTATGGTAGCAGAGGCTGGATGAGGCATCTTTAGACAAAAAAATATTTATATAGATAGCAAGTGTTTTGTGTGTGGTGAAATTGTAGTTGCCTGTCTGTGCATAAGATATTGCAGTGGGTGCCTTTGTATGGGTGGGGTCAAGGGCTGCAGCACATGTGGGTGCAGCAGCGCCAGGGAGCTTGCGTGTGAGTGAGGTGTGGAGGTGAGGTCCTCTCTGTGTCTTGTTAAGAGGTGGCATGCCCATTTGTGTGTCAGAATAAGCTGATATTCTCAGGTTTCATCACTCTTTTAAGATCTAACCCAAGTTGTGGTTCTGTTTGCACACGTTAATTTCTCGTGTTTTTAGCCCTTTAAATCTCAGTTTTGCATATCAAGATTGTTCTGACTATAAATGGACCAAATTAATTTGAGCTGTATTTCTTTCTTTTAACTCCTAGTGTTCCCCTTTCCTTTTAGAGAGATTTGATTGGTTCCCTCCAAGCTGTGGAGTATCTGGCTGCTCAGTTCAACCCTCATAGAAACATGATGGCAGATAAAGACCCATACGTCCTATCCAGTCAGCCCTTCCATACCAACTACTAGGCTCTACAGCTTCTTTTTTTTCCTTTTAGAGATCTGGGTTTGTCCCATGTTTGTGTTGAATTCAGAGCAATCTTTGTCTCTACTAAGTCCACTGGAGACTATTCCATGCATGTATCATTCTTTCCATAAAATAATATCTCTGCAAATTACTCCCGAATCTGTCCTCCTTTCAGCTTCATTCTATGCCTCCTTGTTGCAGAGCTGTCATTCAATTGAAAGAGGCTCTTCTCCTGTGCATTTATGCCATGGGGGTATTTAAATGTTTATCTCCCCTCTCATGTCTTCCTTCCAGCATGTACACTTGAGATCTTTAAGTCTCTTCCTTATGATGAAGCCCACTGGCCATTTTCGTAGCCACCCTCTCCACCGACTCCTGCCTGTTTATATCCTTTTGCAGGTGTGAGATCCAGAATTGCACATAATACTCGAAAATAAATTGTTTCACCAAAGACTTATATAGCGACACTATCTCCTCCTTCCTGCTAGCTTGGGAAGAGTGTTTCTCACTCAGGAAATGTTTCTCAGGCTGCAGCAGCAACTTGGGGAGTTTTGGGCTTGGCCAGCTCCCTGGGCCTGGGATTACCTGCAAATCATAGGATTCATAGCATCGACTCTCGCTGGTCCCTTGGGCCAGGATGCCAGATGTGCGCCTGCAGAGATCTGTCGAGGCACTGGTCTCCCAGCTTCCAGTTGTAGATCTTTTAGTGAGTATGTTCCGTCTCTTGAACGATGAAGATAAGGATAGTAATGAATGTCCAGAAGATAATATACAGGTTAACACTCATTCAGATGACCAAGTTGATGGGGTTTACTTGATCATGCGGTGGGACTGCCTTAATTCTTTTTATGCCAGCATAGAGGACCCTCAGGATTTCTGCACGATCAGGAGGTAATAAGATGTATGTAAAGACCAAGAGGTATATGCCACGTGCCTTTGGCCTTTCCTATCATCCCAAGACTTTCTTTGGCTTCTGCTACTTAAGACTTTGTGCTTTTGGCACTTGCTTCACCACAGACTTTGTATGCTCTTCTACGCTGTATGTGAGAGTCTGACAGACTTCTGCATAATGAGACCTGGCTTCTCCGTATCTTGGAACTTGATCTGAAGTTCATCACTGGTCCACAGTCATAAGGCATCAGTCTTGATTTGCTGATGAGGGCAGGGCAGGGCTGGTCCAACCATTAGCCAAACTAGGTGGGCGTCTAGGGCAGCAGCTTCTGGGGGGTGGCAAAAAGCAAGGCATTCAAAACTAAACCATAGATTTTGACAGCCAGGAATATAAGGCTTAAGGTTTTCCTAGGGCTTCAGCACCTTCAACCAACTTTGGGGCCAGCCCTGGATGGAGATGAGAGAGAGAGTGAATGTGCCTTATTTTCTGCTTTCCTTTGTTTAGAAAGCCAGAGCACCTGTTTTTTGGTAACTAGTCTTAGTGATGGTAATAGCTTTTATATAGGAACTTGTTAGTACATCTAAGAAGCATTACTACCTCACTGTTTTGTATTCTATCACAAAAAAATCATAATATATATTTACACACATTCTGCTTATCTGTTGCCAACAAGGAAAAAGAAAAAAGGTTAGGATGGGGTTTAATTTCTGAGCTTTATATTTAATTTAGCTTTTAGCTTTAATTTCTGAGCTTTATTTCTGATAGGCATAATTTCTGAGCTTTATACTTGTTTGCCCTATAAGATGACAAATTATGAATGATCTAGTAGATCCCGAAATGGTTTGTTCCTAAGCGTCCCTCCAGTCCATTCCCTTTCCACTGGGTTGTGCCCCCCCTTCCAGTTGCGTGGGAGACTGAGCACGTCATCATCTTGATGACCCTTTGGTATCAATAACCTCTGGCACCACCCACCAGATCCAGTATTTGCTCAGTCTCCAAGCAGCTGCAGGGGGTCAAAATCCAGTGCAGAGACGCAGATAGTTAGAATTTTTTCTCTTTATTTTCTTTATTTCCTTAGGATTAATTACCTTCATTTTCTTTGGGAATTTATTGTAGTCTTTAGCTAGGGAGGGTTAAGGGAGAGATTTCCTTCCCTTTCCCTTGCTCTTCTCTCTCCCTCATCTTCTCTCTTCTTCTCCCGTTTGGTTAAAAAAGAAAAGAAAGCGGAGCGCAACGACAGTGTCTGCAGCCGCCAGGGACAGCGGAGGAGCTTGCTTGCCGCATTTCCTGCTTCGCTGCCAAAGCCCCAGTGGTGGCTGAGCACGAGGGCGGGAAACTGCGCCCCGATTGAAGGAGAGACATGGCCCGCTGTTTCTGGACGACTGGAGGTGCAGGAAACCGTGCGGTAAGCGTCAGGCAAATCACCGAAGAGGGTGTGAGAGAGACCGCGGGTTCGCCATCTGCGTGTGTTGGAAGGGGCACCCACCTCCGGGGAAGAATTCAGGAAGGAGGTAGGTGAGAGGCCTCGTTTCGCGCATCTTTTTGGGAGCCGTGGACATTTTTAGGCCCGTGTGTGAAGGGGTTCGTTTGGGGCTGTTTTCTTTGTAAAAAAAAAAAAAAAAAAGAAGAAGAAACAACGAGAGAAAAGCTCCCAGAAGAGGATTAATTTGGTTGAAGTTTTAAAAAAAATGGTTTGGCTGAGCCAAAAAAAAAAAGAAAAAGATAGAGAAAAGGACGTAGCCGTCATGCCAGCTAGACCGCAGTGTCTATTCTGCGGAACTCAAAGGGGGACTGTGTCTGAGGCGGGGGTCTGCAGAGGCTGTGCAGTAGAGGTGGACTCTGTAGAACAGGGAATTCAAGCCAGCATGTCCGAGGACCCGCTCCCCCCTGCCCCCATCTCTCAGGAGTCAGGGGACTCTCTAGGCACAGGTCTAGGGTCCATATCCTCGTTGCCCTTGGCCGCAGAGCAGGCAGTTACTTCCCAGGCTTAGATGGCTTCCTCAGCCCCCCGGGAAACCTCTCAGGGGAAGCTTTGGGGGAGTTCTCCCCAGAATTTGTGTTGCTACTGCACAAGGCGTTTTGCCTCTGGCGGAAGGGAGTTTGCTTGATCAGGGGTAGCGCAAGGCTCTTCGGCCTCAAGGGCAGTTGGTCTCCAGGAGGAAGATGCGGAAGTCCCGCATAAGCATCCCAGGCTGGGGGATGAGGAAGCTCTCTGCTCCTCCTCCTCAGAGGATCTGGAAGAAGGCGAGATCCCTGAAGAGGAACAAGCGTGAATTGTGCGGGTTTTCGCCATGAGAGTTGCCGGTGTTGATAGGGGGAGTCTTTTAAAGCCCTCAATATCATTGCAGGGGCTTCGGCAGAAGAAGAATCCTTGGAGGATCTGCTGACTCAGGCGGTGCGTAAGAAGCAAATGTTTTTCAAATTCACTGGGTGGAGCGACAGATGATCCGGAGGAGTGGAATCAATCAAGAGTCCAACCTCAAGGGCGTGCGCTCGATGGCGCATCTGTACCGTCTACCGGAGTTTGAAAGGGAGCTGCTGCGGTCACCCAGAGTGGATGCCGTGGTTTTAGCGGTCACCAAGAAGACCACCATTCCAGTTGAGGGCAGTGCGGCCCTAAAGGATACGCAGGGTAGGAAGTTAGATACATTGTTGAAGCAGGCGTTTGATGTTAGTGCCCTGGCCCTACAGGTGTCCGGCGCATGGGTAGCCAGGGCGTGCTTGAGGTGGTCTCAACAGCTTAAGCTGTCGGGTTCTCTGCTGAAGGATTCTCCCGGGGAGGCGGCCAGGATTGAATCTGGCGCTGCCTACCTGGCGGATAGCCAGTATGATCTCATCAGAAGCTTGGCGAGCCATGGTTCGTTCAAGGCTTGCCTCAGCAGGCTCCCGTTCAGGAAAAGCTTCTGTTTGGGGAGGAGTTAGATAAGCTAGTTAAAGATCTGGGGGAGTCCAAAGAGGGTAGGCTCCCAGAGGATAAACCAAAACAAGGTCGGGCTCCTACTCCTGCAAGGTCCCAGCCAAGGGAGTTCTGTAAGTTTTGGACGACTCGCTCAGTGCCCTTTCAGAGGGGTCAGGGCTTCCGTGGGTTCCAGGGGGCAGGTAGAGGTTTTGGGGCCTCATCTTCTTCCTCGGGGCCTAGGAAGCCACAATGATGCGAGGGGGACTGAGGCGGAGGTTCTGCCCTTAGGGGGGGGCGGCTGCAGCAGTTCCTCTCTGCCTGGGTCTGGGTCTGGGTCACGTCGGATCAGTGGGTTCTAGAGGTGATTTGAGAAGGCTATGCCTTAGTGTTGGCAAGACCAATTCTTCCATCCTTTGTGCAGTCCCCTTGCAACTCTCCAGCCAAGAGATTGGCAGTGGAGGAGACCCTAGCCTGTCTTCAGTTATTGGGGGTGGTGGTGCTGGTTCCCAGAGACCAATGCAGGTCCAGTCGATACTCCATTTATTTTGTGGTGCCAAAAAAGGAGGGTGCCTTTCATCCATTCTCGACCTAAAAGCAGCAAGTGAATCGATGCCTCAGAGTACCCTCACTTTCGAATGGAAACCTTAAAGTCGGTGATAGTGGCGGTGAGACAATTAGAATTTCTAACCTCTCTCGACCTTACAGAAGCCTATTTGCATATTCCCGTCAGGGACTCGCAACAACAGTTTCTGAGGTCGTGGTGCCAAGTGGTCACTTTCAGTTTCAAGCCTTGCCGTTCGACCTAGAAAAGGCACCTCGGACCTTTACCAAAGTGATGATGGTGGTGATGGCGGTGGCACTTCGCAAAAGGGATCCTGGTCCATCCGTATCTCGATGACTGGTTGATCCGGACCGAGTCTGAGGAAGAAAGTTGGAAGGCGACGGACAGAGTAGTTGGGCTCTTGAGGAGTCTGGGTTGGGTCATCAATCAGTCAAAGAGCAGATTGGTTCCCTCTCAGGAACTAGAATATCTGGGGGCGAGATTCGACATCTCCAGGGGCAAGGTGTTCTTGCCGCAGCAGAGAGCGGAGGACCTTCGTTGGCTGGTGCGGCAGTTTCTAAGCATGGAGACACCCTCAGCTTGGCATTACCTGCAGGTGCTAGGAACCATGGCGGCTACCATCGAGCTGGTTCCTTGGGCCAGGGCGCACATGCGTCCGCTTCAGAGGGCGCTTCTTTGCCGTTGGTCCCATCAAAGGCAGGCCTTGTCAGTGCTGCTCCCTTGTCCCCTAGAGGCCAAGAAGGCACTGCGTTGGTGGCTTTGTCCGGGAAATCTGGCAAGGGGCATGTCCCTGGAGCTTCTGGCCTGGCTACAGTTAACAACGGATGCCAGCCTGACCGGTTGGGGAGCCCACTGTGAAGGTCACATTCCCCAGGGGAGCTGGAGTCCCGAGGAGGCCCAGTGGTCCATCAACAGGTTGGAGTTAAGGGCGGTGTGTCTAGCTCTCATGGCGTTCGAGCAAGTGGTCCGACGGAGGGCAGTCTGTGTGCTATTAGACAATGTAACCACAGTTGCCTACATCAATCGTCAGGGCGGCACGAGCAGTCTTCCGCTGGAGAAAGTGGCGGAGGGTCTGCTAGAGTGGGCCGAAGCTCATCTGGTGGCCATTTCGGCGCAACGCCATGGCGGACTACCTAAGCAGAGTCAGAGTAGATCATGGTGAATGGGAGCTGTGTGAGGAGGTCTTCGAGCTGCTGGTGCCCAGATGGGGTGCTCCAGTCATGGATCTCATGGCTTGCTGGTAGTTGGCAAAAGCAAGCCGCTTCTTCAGCAGAAGAAGAGGGAGAATGTCGGAGGGGTTGGATGCGTTGGTCCAGAAGTGGCCCTCGGAGGGATTTCTGTATGTGTTTCCTCCATGGGCTTTGATAGGCAGGCTTCTCCACCGAAGAGAGGCCCACTGCGGACAGGTGGTTCTCATAGCTCCGGATTGGCCGCGTCGGCTGTGGTATGTCGACCGCCTGCCAGTAAGGGACGACCTCTTGGTCCAGGGACCGCTGCGGATGCCATAAGTCGATCGGTTCTCCCCTACGGCCTGGCTCTTGAAAGGGCGAGGCTGCGAAAGCGAGGGTATTCTGGGGCAGTGATCTCGACTTTGCTGAAAGCTCACAAACGTTTCACCTGTCTCTCTCATATGTGCAAGTTTGGTGCATTTTGAGGGCTGTTGTGAGTCGCCGCTGCGGAAGAGGCCTATGGCGGCTTCGATTCCAGAAATCTTAGATTTTTTGCAGGCAGGATTTGAGAAGGATTTAACGGAAGGGGGGCACAACCCAGTGGAAAAGGACTGGGACTGGAGTTCCTTCCGGAACGCTAACTAGCAGGTTAGGACTAATTACTCTTTATGGAACTCTTCACACCAGCCTTTGACGATGTCCTTTATGAGAAACTCTTGAGGAAATTAAAAAGTCATGGTTTAGGAGGCAGTATACTATTGTGGATTGGTAACAGATTAAAAAAGAAAATGGAGTAGGACTAAATGGCCAATTTTCTCAGTGAAGAAAGATGAATAGTGGTGTACCCCTGGAATCTGTGCTGGGCCTGCTGCTATTTAAAATATTAATAAATGACTTGGAAATGAGAGTGAGTGAGGTGATCAGATTTGCAGATGAGACAAAATTCTTCAAAGCTTTTAGAACACAATAGGATTGGGAGACTGGCTGTCCAAATGGCAGATGGAATTTAATGTGGACAAGTGCAAAGTTATGCACTTAGGGAAGAACCCAGGCTACAGTTACGCAATGCAAGTTTGCACATTAGGAGTTGCCACCCAGGAAAAGGATCTGAGGTGTCATTGTGGATAATTAAAACCCTCTGCCCAGTGTATAACGTGGCAAAGTAAATAGAATGCTAGGAATTGTAAGGAAAGGAATGAAGAATAAAACAAAGGATGCCTCTGTGTCACTCTAAGGTGCGACCGCACTTTGAATAGTGTGTACAGTTCTGCTCACCATATCTTAAAAAGGATATAGTTGCTGTCCTCTAGTGGGATATAAATCCCACTAGAGGACAGCAACCTTGGGCCGGAAGGACTGGGATTTCTAGTCCCACAGGTGCTCCTTGTGGTCTTGGGCAAGCCACTTAACCCTCCATAGCCCATGTTCCCTGTAAAATAGTTATCTCCAATTTATAATGCCCTGTTCAATGTAATTGCACTGATGCAGAATAGCACGGTATATAAGAGAATAAGAGAATATAAATAAATAAAAATATAGTGGAATTAGAAAAAGTACAGAGAAGAGCAACCAAAATGATGAAAGGAAGGATACTCCTGTAAGGAAAGTTTTTTAAAGATTGGGGCTGCTCACTCAGAAAAGAGACAGCTGAGGGGAGACGATAGAGGTCTATAAAATGAGTGGAGTGGAACGGGTAAACGTAGATCTGTTTACTCCTTCAAGAAGTAGAAAGGCTACAGTGTAGCACATTTTAAGACTAATTGGGGAAAATATTTTTTCATTTAGTGTATAATCAAACTCTGAAATTTGATGCCGGAGGATATAGTAAAACCTGTTGGTGTTGCTGAGTTTAAAAGAAGTTTGGATATATTCCTGGAGAAGTTCACAAACCAATATTAAAGTGGATGGGGGGGGGGGGTCACGTGATGACGGCAGCCTGAGCGGATGTCCAAGAGCTGAGCTCCGCTATCAACCCTTTAAAAAACCAGCAAAAAAATGGCGATTAAATACATTTGACACCCCTAGCCCCCCTCCCCCTCACAGTACCTGGGTTGGGCAGCACACAGGCAGAGTGAGACCTGCATTGAACGGGGTATGCCAGCAAAAACAACCCGCACAGCACAAGACCGCGAAGGAGGACTAAAACTGGCGATGGAGCAGAGAATGTTAGCTCCTGCACTCACGGATGAAATGGTCCGAGAGATCTCAAAAAGTATCATGGCGGCTCTAGATGATCAATCAAAAACATAAAGATTCTGTGAACAGAAGTCCCCTCAAAAACAAATAAATAGTATTTTGAATATTTAAAACATTTAAATTTTTGTCGGAGCCCAGTCGGCCCAGTGTGAAGAAGTCCTCTCCACACCACTGCGACCACTCCTTTTAATCACAAAGTTTTATTTTAATGAAAAATCAGCAAAGGTTTTTTGCAATAGTCTATAGAACTTAGCTTTATGGATGCTTTTGCAAGACGCTCTCATTGAAGGGTCAAAGCAAACAGCAAGCTTTTTGCCAGGTACATCAAATGACGACGTGCCACACGTTTTGGGTTAATTCAAAATTTTTCTATAACCCTGCTTCAGGTCTGCTCATTACCGGCAAAATGCAAAACTACGATTATGTTTGTTTTTGATTGGATGAGAGGATTCTGATTTGGTTTGTTTTCATTGAGGTGGCTCTAGATGATCGGCTGACAAGGCTCCAGATTACCATGGATGATCTCAAAGGTACTTTAGAGGGGCACCTGATGCGACTGAATACCATTGAACAGCAGGTAGAGCAACAAGAGTCTAGGACAGAAGACATGATGACATGGATAGCAACACTAGAGCACAGTTACCAACAGCTCCTTGAAAAGGTAGATGGGCAGAAGGAACAGCATTAGACTAGTGGAGCTCCCAGAGATTATCACAGACAATGAACTCTGGAAAGTAGTGGAAACAATGGTTGCCGCAACCCTTGGACTGCCCGGGGCGATGGAACGCATGGTGGCGGAACGGGTCCACAGACTAGGCCCCAAAAAAGAAAATGGAGGGAGGCTGTGCCAGGTGATTGCCTGAATTCTCAATTTTGCAGAGCAACACCAGTTAATGGGGCTATACAGAAACAACCGCAGCCTGGAATATAAAGGACTCAAGATTTTGCTCTTCAGTGATTACTCGGCTAAAGTGGCAGGAGAGTCTTGACGCCCTACTGCTCAGAACTGGCAAAACAGGGCATACGATTCACCTTACAGTTTCTAGCCAAAATGTGAGTGACTTATAATGTGACCACAAGATTAGAATCAGACACAGCAGTAAAAATATTTATGGACCAATTACCCCAAGGGAGAGGAGAGAACCTGGGGAAATGAGAAACAGAAGAAAGGAATTTCTGTTGGTTTAAGTTAATTGTGCCCATTGGAAAGCAGAGGAAAACAAGCAGGAAAGACTTGGACGTCACAGTGGACGGTTTCAGTGGCTACATTGAGAGATCCTGCAGAGAATGCAGAAATACCTACAAGGGAAGAAGAGCCAGTGACCATGACAAAGCCTGGGGACGAGCTGGACGGGTACACAACCCCACACCATAGGAAGGGTATTTTGAATGCAGCATGTTGGATGAGAGGGGCATGCAAGTGAGAAGGACTGAATGTGGGGTAGATGTGGCATGGGGGAAGGGGGAATAGGGAAAGGAGGGTAAGACTCGGGCACAAAGATAAGAAGAGGGGAGGAAGCATGGGAAGCGGAGTGAAGGAGAAAGGGGGAAGAGAAGGGAGGGAATGGGGGTGGGGGATGTTCCACATGACAAACATCCACACGGGCGTCGGCACTCTGCTGGGAGGTGCTGGCCATCCGCAAGGGAGAAAGCAACATTTGGCATAGGGCACTCTGAAAACATTTGGGTATTGGATAGCTCAAAAATAACCATTTTAAACTTCAACGTAGCAGGTATAAACCCGCCAATAAAAAAGAATAAAGAGCCTAAACTATTTCTCCAAGAAACCCATTAAACGGAAAAGGAACACAAAGTTACACACAGGTTGGGTAGGAGAGATGGGAGTGGCCGCATATAATGGTAGACAACTAGGAGTGGCCACACTAATACATAAAAATGTGGAGTTTGCACACCACCAAAGCATAGCAGACCCAGAAGGCAGATTTCACATAATGGCAGGGGAAATAGGAGGGCAGAAAGTAGCCCTATGCAACATTTACGCACCCAACATATACCACCAAGGTTTCTTCACGAAAGTGATGGTGCACTTAACGGGATTCGAGGGATACAGAATTGTTATTGGGGGAGACTTTAACCTTCCGCGCAACCATATGGCGTACTGTAAACCCCCAAGAACAAATGCCATAAAGACTGAGAAAAAAGGGGTTAATGTTCTGCTGAAGGAACTGGGCTTAATAGATGTGTGGAAGACCCTGCATCCGGGAGAGGTAGAATTCACTCATCATTCTGCACCTCACCACCGCTACACACATTTAGACTACAGGGAGGAGTGGTCTAGTGGTTAGGACAAGGTACTTCAGGCCGGAGGGCCGGGGGTTCAAGTCCCACCTGGGGACAGCAATCTCAGGCTGGAGGGACTGGGATTTCTAATCCTACAGGCACTCCTTGTGGTCTTGGGCAAGCCACTTAACCCTCCATTGCCCATGTTCCCTGTAAGTATTAGCATATGTGTCTCATATCCCCTCGTGTTAAATGTATCCCCCAATTGACCGCTTTGACCCGGTGAAAAGCGGGATATAAATACAGCTAAATAAATAAATACATACTTATAACCACAGACATGATTTGGGGGCTGACTAAAGCGGAAATCAAGGACTCTGGCCTCTCCGACCATAATCCAGTATGGATAGAGGTCAGGATGCGCAGAGGAGGGGGGGAGGAGGAGGTATGTAGACCATGGTGTATGAACTCCACACTATGTAGAGACCGAGAATTCCGCACTCATTTGCAAAGGGCATGACAGCAATATTGGGAAATTTAAAGACTCAGAAGAAATAGACAAATGTACCCTATAAGAGGCTGCTAAAACAATGAGGGGGGAAATTATCGCATATGCTGCCCGTAAGAAAAGGCAGAGTGACGAACAGGTACTAGTGCTCTCACGACAGCTTTACAGCTTTTGAAGGCAACATATATAGTTATTGGGGGTAGCGGAAAGAGAGAAATACTTTGAAACGAGGAAAGTGCTCAATACACTACTACAACAAAGAGCAGAGTAAGATATCCGTATGTATAAATTCCATTTATACAAATAGGGCAATAAATCAGGGAAGCTCTTAGCAAAACTAGTGAGTCGGGCAAAACGAAAGGGAATAATCACCAAACTCTGTGACCAATGGAAGGGAATACTCCTCTGCCACAGACATTTTATAACAATTCAATGCATATTATAAAGCCTTGTACGGGGAGGAAACACGAGATGAGCACCAACGAGCAGCTTTTTTAAAAGATCTAGCCCTCTCAAAGCTAAAAGAGACAGAGAGGCAAATACTTAATGCTCCCTTTGCAGTCGAGGAGGTAACGACGGCCATACAGCGTTTAAAGCTGACCAAAACACCAGGCCCAGATGTTTCAGGTGCAGAATTCTGTGAATGCCTAGGGGACAAAATGGTGGCGCCATTTCTTGCACAGTGCTATGAGGCACTAGCATGGGGCGAACTAGAAGGCAGACAAAACTCAGCCATAGTGGTAGTATTGCCCAAACTGGGGAGGGGACACCACACTAGTGGGATCTTACAAGACCTATCTCATTACTTAACCAAGATGTAAAACTGATAGCAGCATTGATGGCCTGTTGGCTGGCCAACTATCTGCCTATGCTAATTCACCCTGACCAAGTGGGATTTGTCCCAGGACTTTGTGAACACCAATATCCTAAAGCCTCTGACGGTACGCTGCAAAAGAACGCAGAGAAGATGTGTTAATTGTAAGTCTAGATGTAGAAAAGTCATTTGACAATGTCTCATGGGACTATATGTTCTGGGTAGCAGAAAAATTCGAGATGCAGGGATCGTTTCTGGAATTGGGTACACATACTATACAAAGGCCCGTAAACACAAATCCTAGCAAATGATTGGCTATCTGAAGAATTCCCCCTGAGACGGCACAAAGGCAGGGATGCCCACTGTCCCCCCTACTCTTCATACTAACCCTCAAGCCACTAGCCCCGTGGATCGGCAGACAGGAAGATGGAAGGGGATCCAAATGGGGAAGGAATGGGCTAAGATCAATTTATATGCCTTTGACGTGTTGCTCTTCCTAAACAACACGACCAAAGATATTGGGAGGGTCATGGAGGTTATAGTCCAATTTGGGGCATTCTCAGGATTAGAAATAAACTGGGGGAAATCAGAGGCCACGCCTGCAACGCCACAATGTAAGTGTCAAAACAAGGCAGACTTCCCATTCAAATGGGCGAGTGAATATTTGCATTTTTTTGCACTCAGATCCCAGCACAGTATATAAAAAAAAAACATCGGGAACAAATTGGAAAGCATGCGGGGTTATGTGAGAAATGAAGGGAGTTGCCCTTATCACTCTTGGGGCGAGTGGCGCTAGTGAAAACTATTATGTTCCCGCACACACTATATGTGATGCAGATGCTTCCCTTATGGGGAAGGAAGAAAAATACTATCACAACACCCTCACCACTGGAGGGGTATGACTACCTAGCATACAGCTATACAACATTGCAGCCCTAGTGCGCTGGGTGTGTGGATTGCAGATGCAAGATGAGAAGTATACACCACCCGGACTGCTAGACGCCAGATGCGCACCTTTATAACTGCCTAAGCCTAATACAATGCAGCCAGATGGGATGCAACCGAGCAATCGGATACTTGGGGCCTTATGGAAAGCGTGGCAATGGTGTAGATGCAAAATTGGGAAGGCAAAAGGGTAAATCACCCTTTCGTCGGCTAGTGGGGCGCCCAGGATTCCCTTCAGGCCTGGAGCACAAGGTATTTCGGGAATGGGAATGCAGAGGATGCCAGCACCTTGGCTTCCTGTTCCACGCGCAGGACCAAAAAGGCAGGCAGAGCTCCGGAGTCTCAATGCGTGGATGAGACAATGGTGCAGAGATGAGGGTTTTGGATTTGTTAGGAACTGGGGAACATTCTGGGGAAAGGAGGGGCTCTTCCGAAGGGATGGGCTTCACCTTAACCGGGATGGAACCAGGCTGCTAGCATTAACCTTTAAAAAGGAGATAGAGCAGCTTTTAAACTAGATATTAGGGGAAAGCCGACAGTCGCCCAAGAGCGGATGGTTCGGAAGAATGTATCTCTGAAGGATACTACCAAAAGCAGAGAGGTTCCACAAAAGAGTAAAGTAGCCCAAATGCCCTCGAGTATGGAGCAGACAGAGCTTAAAGATCCCAAATTACCCATGTCTAACAATAGCCAAATTAATATGAATAAAATACATTCTCTAAAATGCTTGTATGCAAATGCTAGAAGTCTAAAAAATAAGATGGGAGAGTTAGAATATATAGCACTAAATGAAAGGTTAGATATGATTGGAATATCAGAGACATGGTGGAAGGAGGACAACCAGTGGGACACTTTGATACCTGGGTACAAACTATATCATAATGATAGAGCTGATCAAATGGGTGGAGGGGTTGCTCTCTATGTTAGAGAGGGCATTGAGTCAGAAAGGATTAAAGTTTTGCAGGAAACAAAATCTGCTGTAGAATCTATATGGATTGAAATTCCATGTAAAAGGGGGAAGGCAAGGGCAGTGGGGGTGTACTATCGAGCGCCTGGCCAGAATGACCAAATGGATGATGAAATGCTCAAAAATCAAGGATGCTAACAAAAGTTACAGCACAGTAATAATAATGGGTGATTTCAACTACCCCGGTATCGACTGGGTCAGTGTCACGTCAGGACATGCTAGGGAGATAAAGTTCCTAGATGAAATAAATGACTGCTTCTTGGAGCAGCTGGTTCATGAACTGACCAGAGGGGAAGCCATATTAGACCTAGTCCTTAGTGGAACACCAGATCTAGTGCAAGAGATAAGGTTGTTGGGGCCACTTGGCAATAGTGATCATAGCATGATCACCTTGATTTAATTAGTGGAGGAGGGATAGTAAGGGAAATCCACAATACTACCTTTTAAACTTTCGAAAGGGAGACTATGATAAAATGAGGAAAAACAGTTAAGAAAAAACTAAAAGGAGCAGTTGCAAAGGTTAAAGACGTACATCAGGCTTGGCTGTTCTTGAAAAATACTATCTTGGAAGCCCAGACCAGCTGTATCCACGCTTTAAGAAAAGTGGAAGGAAGTCCAAAAAACTGCCAGCATGGCTTAAAGGTGACGTCAGAGACACTGCTGTTGCCAAAAAAGCATCTTTCAGGAAATGGAAAAAGAGCCAAACGACGAAACCTGGAAACAGCACAAGCACTGGCAAGTCAAAATGCAAGGCATTGATAAGGCAGGCAAAGGGAGAATTTGAGAAGAAGCTTGCTGCGGAAGCAAAAAAACGCGAAGTAAAGACCTTTTCAAGTACATTCGTAGCAAAAAACCTGTGAGAGAGTCAGTTGGTCCATTAGATGATAAAGGGGTTAAAGGAGCACTAAGAGGCGACCAAGGCGATAGCGGAGAGACTGAATGAATTCTTTGCTTCAGTCTTTACTGAGGAAGATGTAGGGATGTTACCCATGACTGAAGTGGTATTTAAAGGTGCGGAAGAATTGAAGGAAATATCAATATATCGGGAAGATGTATTACAACTATTAGATAAACTGAAGAGTAGCCAAATCACCTGGGCCGGAGGGTATACATCAAAGGGTGTTTAAAGAACTGAAATATGAGATTGCAGACCTGCTATTAGTAATCTGTGAACTATCATTAAAATCATCTCTAATACCTGAAGATTGGAGGATCGCCAATGTAACAGCAATTTTTAAAAAGGGTTCCAGGGGTGATCCGGGAAACTACAGACCATGAGCCTGACGTCAGTACCGGGAAAAATGGTAGAAACCATCATAAAGAATAAAATTACTCAGCAGTAGATAGTCATGACCTAATGGGAGACAGCCAACATGGCTTTAGACAAGGAAGATCTTGTCTTACTAATCTGTTATGTTTTTGAAGGAGTGAATAATCAGGTGGACAAAGGTGAGTCGGTTGATATTATGTATCTGGACTTTCAGAAAGCCTTTGACAAGGTCCCTCATGAGAGACTTTTGGCAAAACTAAAGAGTCATGGGATAGGAGGCAGTGTACTATTGTGTATCAGAACTGGTTAAAAGATAGAAAGCAGAGGGTAGGGCTAAATGGCCAATTTTCCCAATGGAGAAAGGTGAATAGTGGTGTACCCCAGGGATCTGTGCTGGGTCCGCTGCTTTTTGACATATCATAAATGACCTGGAAAGTGGAATAATGAGTGAGGTTATCAAATTTGCAGATGACACAAAACTATTTAAAGTTGTTAAAACCCAAGAGGATTGTGGAAAATTGCAAGAGGATCTTGATAAATTGGAAGACTGGGCATCAAAATGGCAGATGGAAATTTAATGTAGACAAGTGCAAGGTTATGCACCTAGGGAAGAACAACCCAAACTATGGTTACACGATGCAAGGTTCCACATTAGGAACCACCACCTAAAAGATAAGCAGGTTGTTGTTAGGACTGATAATTAATGAATGTTGCCTCCAATTGTTGAGATTTGTTCTCTTAATTGCTATTTTGTATTTACTTTTATAATGGACTTTGCTGATCCCATAATGTGGACTATCCTGGATATATTTTCTGCTTTTGCTCATTGTTTTCTTTATTTTTATATATTCTGATTGTCCTTCCACAGTTTTTTGGTTTTGTATATGGACTGAAACTGCAATAAAAAAAAAACCCCAAAAAACCCTTGGCCAGTGTGCAGCAGCGCCAAGAGAGCAAATAGAATGCTAGGTATCATAAGGAAAGGAATGGAAAATAAAAACAAAAGATATTATAATGCCTCTATATCGTTCCATGGTGAAGACCGCACCTTGAATATTGTGTGCAATTCTGGTCGCCGTATCTTAAAATGGATATAGCGGTTTTAGAAAAGGTTCAGAGAAGAGCCACCAAAATGGTAAAGGGGATGGAAGGATACTCCTATGAAGATAGGCTAAAAAGGTTAGGGCTCTTTAACCTGGAAAAGAGACGGCTCATGGGAGATATGATAGAAGTCTATAAATTAATGAACGGAGTGGAACGGGTAAACGTAGATCGATTGTTTACCTTATCAGAATATAGAAAGACTAGGGGACATGCAATGAAGCTACAGGATAAACTATTTAAGACTAATAAAAGAAAATATTTTTTCACTCAACGTGTAATCAAACTCTGGAATTTGTTACCGGAGGATGTAGTAAAGGCTGTTCCTTATCGTCACTCCAGTCCAGTCCCTTTACTTCAGGGTTGCGTAACCCTTCCAGCAGCTTGGAGGCTGAGCCCAACCTTTTTGGAGGTGGAGCGGTACAAACACCACTGAGACCACCCACCAACCCCAGTAATCTCAGCCTCCAAGCAGCTGGAGGGTTCCGTAAGCCTAGGGCTTACTGGAGTCCTTATTTTTAAATTTTAAAATTTTAAATTTCTTTACTTTACTTTATTCTTCATTTAATTTCTTTGATTTCCAACAGTTTCTTGCTGTGTTTTCTTTTACTAAGTACATATGATCTAGATTGGCCACTGTTGGAAACAGAATACTGGGCTTGATGGACCTTGGTCTGACCCAGTATGGCATATCTTATGTTCTTATATTAAATATGGACTTGGGGAAGGGGGGACTCGCCAACGTTTGGGGAACCTGCAGAATTAATGGCAAATACCAAAAACACATTTTTTTGCATACCTACAGAGCCGTCACTATGCCAATGGGGAGAAGGAGCAAGGACTAACGAGATGCACAGCACTAGATAGAGCCTTTCTAGCCACCCCAAAAAAACAGAGTAAAATATCACATTGGTGTGACCTGGCACTTCGCTGGGGCAAAGCGGCGCCACTGCAGAAATTGGCAGAGACATGAGTAAGATTGCTAGGCAAAACCCTTGGGGGAGAATGATCTACAGGATTCTTTGGGTGCATAACATGGCTCACAGGAGACACAAATCTACAGGAAGCGCTAATCAAACTACTTCACAGAGCATACATTACTCGGGAAAGAGGGGGATGCATGAATCTGTGGTAATCCCCCTACTGCTTACACTGCAAAATAAGCCCTGTCACCTGCTATACACATTCTTAGAAATTATTGAATATTGGACAAACATCTTGGGACATATCAGCAGAGGGCTAGGAGGCAAAGGTCGATTGGATATTACACTATCCTTATGCTAGTGGGGAGGTGGCCCTATCCCGAGACACATTATGAGGGCACGGCCGTTGGGCAATATTAAATTCACACAACCGTGGGCCCTCATGATAGCATGGGCATTGAATATTGCTAAAATGGATAGACCCAAGCGCACCAGACCCAGGGATATGGTTTACAGAACCATGAATCAGAGATGACATGATTTGTTGCGGCATTACAGAGATAGACTGTAAAGATAAAATATTGCTCTGCAGCACGGTTTTAAGACTTCGATGACCCATAGTGGGCCGGGTTCAGGTATTGTGAGCTTTTTCCCCCCACTAATACCCGGGATATTGAACAGTGGATGTGCACTTCACCCAATTTGTGGAGGCTGGGAGCCAGAGGTATAAAATAGGTATCCCGGGCCAGAAGATAATAACCTAAACAAAAAACAGGGGCCCACACCTACAGGTTCACAAGAGGATAGCACAGGACCTCAGTTGAACGCACTTGTCCTCTTCCCATCGAAGTATTACAAGAGACAAAAGATTAGATTATTACGGGAGGGGGGGGGGGAGGGGCGGGGGGGGGGTGGTGGGGGGGGGGTTGTGTGGGGAAGTGGGGCTGACACATGCCCCTAGCATCGAATTGTGTAAGGGGGTCTTGCTGCTAAACATTGATGTTTGTACAATTAACAGGAAACTCTTACTGGCTGTTGCATTGTATTCTGTATGAAACCAGATTTCCCAGCATGTTGGCCCAACAATTTAAAAAACTTATAAAATACAATAAATCAAAAGTAATAGTGACAATGCGGGAATATCACCTCCCTTCTTTGTACCTCTGATAATACAGCCAGGCTATAGAATTGTTTCACTTTTTGGGGACAACCCTAATTGGCCACTGTTGGAACTAGAAATTTTATTTTACTGGGCTTGCATTGAACCTTTGTTCTGACCCCGTATCGGCATTTATCTTCTAGTATCTTAGCATTCTAGCCCTTGGGCGTTAATTTTTAGGCAGATAAAACTTAGTTTTATTCTAAGTGGTGGTGCGTGGTTTTGTACCATAGGACCACCTTTCATATCAAGACTTGCCAAACATGCTCACCTAGGCCTATTAAACTGGGATGCGAAAACTTTGGGTTGTTTGGATTGTTTGAGAGCCTACTGATAGTTTATCTGAACACATCCTATCTTATAGTTCCCAGGGGGTGGTGTCCAAACTCATTATTTGGTGGGGTTTGACCCATTGCTGGAAAAAATGCACTGTAGGGGTAGTGGGAAGTGGGCATTCCCCCCTTCAGTTGTTGACAGCCTGTTGTGGTTAGGTATATTTTCTTAATTCAATTTGGTTTTATTTTAAAATGAATTGTCATAATCCTAACTGAATACAGAAAAACATACAAAAACAGACTTGTATTTTCCTTGTATAATAAGCAGCATACAAAGGCAATGGAGATGCACATTCCCAAATCTGAAGCAGTGCAATTAATAACTTACAAATAGAATCTTTTTTCTACCTTTGGCATTTTATTTTTAAAGTCTTGCTGGTCCCCATATTTGCCTTTCTCTCTCTTTTTTCCCTTTTCTCCCCCCCCACCCTCCCCCACTCCCCTTTCCCCCCCCTTTGTCCTTGTCACTTTTTTTCAACTCTTTTTCCTTTTCTTCCCCTCCCTTCCCTTTACTGTTTATATCTTGCACCAAGATTTTGTCCTGCTTGCCACTTATCTGCTTTGTCTTACTTGTCCCTTTTCACCCATTGGTTATTTGCTCCGTCCCCATTTTTCTGTGCCATTTTTTCTCTCTCCCTGTTTTTACATCTGTTGCCTAACATCCCTCCTCTGACCTTCGTTTTCCCCCGTTTTCTTCCCTCCTTTGAATTATGCTACATTGTAACGCATTTGTCCTTTTTTCTGTTTTTGCCTCGTTCCTCTACTTTCTATAGGTCATGCCAGAAGTGGCATGTCGCGCAGCATAGTGAAATGAGGCTTCAGACCCTAGAGCTCAAAATTTCTGCGGTTAAGAACCATGAGCAGCAGAAAGGGAAGCCTGCGCCCCTCCCCCCCCCCCTAAAAAAATTCATCCCACTGGTCCAGCAAGAAATATGTTCTTATGTAGCCACTGTATTTATAAGGAAGCTAGCCGGACACACTTGCTGATTCTGCAGTTTCAATTAGTCCTGTTCGGCATCTACTGCCAAAACCAGCTCCGTACACTGTTTAGTGAGTGGTGTTTCTACTTTCAATTTGCTACCTAAAACTCTAGTTTTTTCCTCTGTCTGGTTCCTGCTTCTGGTTTGTTAAAGCTACCCCCAGTTTTGCTCTTTTTTGGTAATTAGTTCTGTATCTCTAAATCCCCCTCTTGTTTTCTTTCTCTTACTCGGTCGTCTTACCTGATCTGCTCTGCTTACACTGCCCTTGTACTAACTTCCCCTTTTTCTTCTGCTCTACGTAGGATCCAATTCGGCTTATTTTGTCTCCTCTTTTGGTTTTGGATTTGTCCCTCCTCTATACTCTCTGCCTACTTTTTGCCCCTGGCAGTCTCCTCTTGCCTTGCTCTCCTCGTACCGCGTTTCAATTCCTGTTCTTGCTTGCAATTTTTATGCCTGCCCTAATCTTCTCTTTTTTTACGCTCGTCTCTTATTTGTATCTTGTTGCTTATGTTCTATTTATGCAGTCCCCATTGTTCTGTTCTTTCTTTATTTTTTATCCATCTCAATTTCCTCTTTTTGCTCGGCTTAATCCTCGGCTTTAAGCGGCTGCTACTTCTTTTTACACTGGGTCTACATTTATTCTTTTTTTCCCTCAACAGTGTCTACCTTCTGCTTCCTTTTTTTTCCTAGCGTGTCTGTTCCTCTTGCCCTTCTTTTTTTGTTTTTTTAACCGTATTCTCTCCCATCTCTTGCCGCTGCTCTTCCCTTCTGGGGGCTTTCGTGGTTGGCCGTCTTGCTTCTTATTTGCCTCCCCACCTTCCTGAGCCTGGCTGTCTGCTCCAGGCCTTCATTGCTTCCTTTAACCTGATTCCTGCCTGCTCGCACCCTGCCCTGGTCCCTAACTTCCCCTGTGCTCCTGCCCAGGGTAGCCCCAGCGGCCTTACAGGGATTTTCTGTATGTGAGGTGGATTTGTTGCTGTGGCGTTTATTGTTCTGCAGCTGGCAGTAGATTCTCCTGACTCTCCGAGCCCTGTTCCATTGAATTCAGTTTCTAAAGCCGGTTGATACTATCCCTGCTTTTGGATCCTCTACATGCCTTGCTTCTGATGCCTTATGTCCCTGGTATGCTTGGCTCAGAGATGATTGTACATGATTCTGGGTGTCATGTCATTGACATTTGGAATCAGGCACTGGGCAGCGGACATGTTTCTAAAGCCAGTTGACCCAACTGGCTTTTAAGGGGAAGCTTCTGTTTGGAGCAGATTTGGAGAAGCTGGTGAAGGACCTGATTTCACTGCCTACTGGAGGAGAGTTCCCGAGCGGGGCCCGTGAAGCGGGCTGGTACCTTTTTTTTTTTTTTTTTTTTTTGTCAGCTGCCTCCTGGTCACCAAGGGTAGGCTGGGTGATTCTTGGGGGTCCTCGGGACTCTCCATATGTTTACTGACCTGGAAAACCTTTCTTCCTCTCTGCTTTAAGGGCCTTTAGTCTCATTCTCCGTCCTTTTGTTGGTGGAGCATGTGTGCCCAAGGGATTCATGCCCCTCCAGAGGAGAACCTTCCTGGGGCTGCACATTGAAAGGCTTGGGGGCCCATTCCCAGGTTCCTCCAGGTGGAGGCAGGCTTTTGCCTTTTTCTTCCAGAATGGGCATGAGTTACCGGAGGATCGCTGGGTGCTCCACAGACACTATTCAGTTTGACTGTGTCCTGGAATGCAAAGAGCTGATGCTGGCTGCCTTTGGGTCATCTCCCTGTGGTGGGGTCTGTGAGTCAAAACGTGCTGTTGTGCAGCCCACGCTTGGACAAGTTGCTGCTGCGCCTCCTCCCCCGGTGAGTGCCAGTGAACTGTTTTCCAGAATGGGGTTGGCCTCACTCGTGTGTCAGGATGAAAACACGGTGAGTCCCGTGTTCCTCTCCCTTTGTAACTCTGCACCCTCTGCTGTTTCCCCTCCCTTCTCCTTTATTTTCCCCCTTCTTCAGGGTTTGGCAAAATGCTAGGTGGTTTCTGTTCAACACGCAGTAAGCTGCTGAGCTGTGTCTTGCGCGATGCGAGCCAGACTTTGAAACTGTCATTTGTGATGAACCGCAATTTTTTTTTTTATTAACCGTTCATGATAGACTATCCTATTGTGGAGGGCCATGTTGTTGGAAGGCCACAAGTGAAGACCTGTATTGCCAGGTGGGTTAGGGAGGCCATTACGTTGACCTGTTTGTGGTAAAGTGCAATGTATTGCCGGTTTGGCATCCGAGCACACGTCATGAGGTTGCAGAGGCGTTCCTGGTCCCCGCGGGACGAGATTTGTCACGCCAGCTACCTGGGTGTCCTTACATGTGTGTTTTCCAGGCGTTATTAGCTTTGACCTGGGGCAAGAATGGAGACCCTGTTTGGGCCCACAGTATTGCCAAGGTTCTTCATAGGTCATCTTCCCTTAGGGTGCACTATATTTTGGTATGTCCCATGCGTCTGGCAGGACTGCAGGGATGATTGTTGGAAGGTTAAATTAGCCCTTACCCTGTTTATTTTCTGGGTTTGCCTTGAATCCCTCCAGTCCATTACAGATTATCCGCCCTTTCTTGTCTGCTTGGCCTGTGGGCCACAGGGCCCTGAATGGTGTTTGGTGAAGGTGAGTGGCTGAGCCCTTGGTCTTGCTGTGGTTTTGATGTCAACAGGGGGGCTTTCCGTCTTTGGGTAGGTGCTTCCGGGAGTTGCGGTGCTGCAGATCTGTTTTCACCAAGCGGCCTTGACAGTTTTAAACCACCCCACCCCACCCCACAGGGTTTTTGAGGAAACGGGGGGGGGGGGGAAAGGACAGTCTGCTTTGCATTCACTTAACCGTGAATGGCATAATAGACGTGGTGTGGGGACCCATGCCGGAGGTCCAGTGAACCTTTGGCGGTAGGAAGAAGGCGACAGCCACTCTTTTCGTAGACATTATTGGGTATCCCTGCTTGGATGCACAGAGTCCTTTATAGGAATGCATCTCAAAACATCATGCTCAAGTCTCCCCTTGCTGGTTTGGGGTAACAACAGCACCCATGCATCTAGAACCTAGACTGGAGGGATTCAGGAAAGCCATAAGCAGGTAAAGCCTAATTTCCAACCTTTTGCCGTCTTTGGTTTCTCACATTTTTGCTGTCCCTCCCTTTCGAACTCTCCACTGCCCCAAGGTCATAAGGGTGGTGGCCACGGTGCTGCATGGCCCAAGGGATCTGTCCATCCGATCGGAAAGACTGGGCTGATCCGGGCCCATTCCCGTTCAGAAGTATCTTCAAGTGGCATTCTGAGTTCTGTCCTCTATTTGAAAAGCCTTGGGTTGAGTGATCATTCGGGGGAAAGAGCCAGCTGTTGCCTTCCCAGTCCCTGTAGTTTCCCTGGTAGCACATTTCGACATTTCAAAGGAGCAAAGTTTTTTTTCCTGTCCAAAGGAGAAAGTCACACGTTCTGTTGGA